>JAJLRB010001963.1:0-20211 GCA_020976825.1 Odocoileus hemionus
CTCACCTCGAGAAGTCTCTTTTGCCCCCAAGACTCAAAGAGACTCCTGATTTTCCCCAATAACTCGACAGGGTCCTGATTTCGCTGAAAAAACACGAGGCTTGAAGGTCCCCCCCGCCTTAACTCGAGAATGTCCCCCCAGGTCCCCCCCCGCAACTCGAGAAAAACCCATGAGATTTTCCCCCTCCAGCAGTAGCCTAATTTCCCCCTCATCATCAAAACAAACCGTGACCCCCAAGAAACAATAAGGGAACCTCGATTTGCTTTTAGATCTCGAAAAAATCCGAAAAAACTCTGTCACTTAAAAGGGGGAAACCTGAGTCACAATGCATCGGAAGGGCTCCATGTCCCCCAAATCAACTCGAGAGGGGGGCCCCTTCCACTGCATTTTTCCAGAGCCTCCCCCTTTCCCCGCAAAACCCCCGGGGCTTGCTCCCTTTAGGCACCCCAGAGTTCCCCCGACAGCAACGTGCCTTTTTGGAGGAACCCCAAATGTTTCACGAGAAACTCGGGAAATGCTCCTTTTACTCCAAATTCCCTCAGAAGAGCTTTTCCCTGGCTTAGACTCAAACGTAGGCCAACTTTACAACCCCCTCAAGGGAGGCTTCTCTCCAATGGTATGGGGGAGGGACCCTGAGATTGCTCCCTCACGGCATATACCCCGAGAAGCCCTGCCCCGAAAAGGGGGGTTTCCTTGCAGTGGCTTGATACAGTCAGTCTTTTATCCCAATTAAGGGTGTCTGCCCCCTTTTGGGGTCCCTAGAGAAACCCCAGGTCCCCGACTCCTTTCACGGGAAACCTCAATGCCTGACAGCTCGAAGGCAAAGCAGAGGGCACTGATTCCAAATTTACGAGTGACTCCCTTGAACATTGCAGGGAAACCCAGTATTTCCCTTTGCTATGGAAAGTGACCCCTTTGGTCTCCTACCACTCGAGAAGCGCCCTTTTTTCCCTGCCAACCTCGAAGAGATTCTGAGGGGGCCCCCGTAACTCGACAGGGGTTTCCCACTTCGTTAACAAACACGAGTGTTGAAGGGAAACCCCGCCGTAACCGAGAAAGTACGCCAGGTCCCCCCCGTAACTCGAGAAAAACCAGAACTTTCCCCCCTCCAGGGGAGATGAGCCCCATTTTCCCCGCACTGCATGCAGACAATCCTGAGCCCCCTAAAAAAGTCAGGGGCCCCCGACTTGCTTTTATGGGTGAAGACAATCCACAAAAAACAGTCCAAGTAAAAAGGGACACGAGGTCACCCAGATCGCGAAGGATTCCATGGAGTCAAAACAATCAATGAGGCCCCTTCCCCCGCATTGACTCCAGAGCCCTCCCCCTTCCCCCTCAAAACCGTCTGAAAGCTTGATTCCCTTTCGGCAACCCAGAGGGTTCCCGAGAACATTGCCAATCTAAGAAATACAATTTGCAGAGCAACCGAGGGAAGCCCGTGTACCCCAAAATTTTCCTCGAGATGAGAAATGATTCCCCGGGGTTAGACTCAAAGGGCGTTGGCCCAACTTTCCACAACCCCCAAAGGAGGGCCCCCTTTAGCAAAGGGAAGGGGGGAAAAATTTTAGATTGCCCCAAAGGGATTACACCCGGGGGCCCCGCTCGAAAAGGGCCGGGGGTTTCCTTTCAGTGGTTTCAAACAGTTGTCTTCATCTCACCGGTAAGGGAAATCTTCACCCCCGTGGATTCCCTAGAGAAAACCCTAGGGCCCCGACTCCTTTCGACAGAATGCCTGACATCCCTGACACCCGAGAGGGGAAGCAGAC
Source organism: Odocoileus hemionus (assembly GCA_020976825.1). NCBI lineage: Eukaryota > Metazoa > Chordata > Mammalia > Artiodactyla > Cervidae > Odocoileus > Odocoileus hemionus. The sequence continues at coordinate 1,767 of JAJLRB010001963.1, forward strand.
TACTGGGTTTAAAATTTGACGGGCCCCACGCCCTTGAAAATTGACAGAATCCGTACCCTGTGGCTACTGAAAGGGACCCCGGGTCTCCAAACACGTCGAGAAAGGGCCCTTTGCCCTCAACCTTGAAAAACCCTGAAATACCCCTTAAATCAAGGGACCTGATTTGTTGAACAAAAACGGGGTTGTAGGGGCCCTCCCGGCCTAACTCGAGAAGTATCACAGGGCCCCGCCGCAAACTGAGAAAAACCCTAAAATTTCCCCCTTTCCCAACGGATAGGCCCCATTCCCGTGCACTGCATGCAGAGCAATTCCATGAGCCCCATGAAAAATGTCGGGGCCTACTTGCTTGATGGATGATGAACATTCCGCAAAAACACTGTTACAAGAAAGAGGGACCCGGGTCAAAAACCCAACTTGCGAAGACTCCATGGACTCCCCAAACAATCGAGATGAGGCCCCCCCTTCTCCCGCTTTTACCCAAGCCATCCCCCATTCCCCCACAAAAACGACGTGAGGCTTGATTCCCTTTCGCAACTCCCCGAGGGGCCCCCAAACAACTGCCAAGACTAAGGAATACAAGTTCAGCAGACAAATCGAGGAATGCTCCTGAAACCCCCAAATGCCCAAGATAGAGCTGATTTTCCCCGGGTTAGCTCAAAAAGTAGGCCCCAAATTTCTACAGCCCCCCAAAAGGGGGGCTGCTCTCAGAAAAATATGAGGGGGGGTACCCTAATTGTGCCAAAAAGGGATATACAACCAGAACCCTGACTCGAAAGGGGCCCAGTTTTCCCTTTCATGGCTTAATCAGTTAGGTTTCATCTCACAAGGTGAAGGGGTGTTTGAAAAACCTGGGAGCCCCAGAGAAAGCCCTAGGTCCCCCATCGTTTCGAGGAATGCCCCACATGCCCTTTACACATCGAGAGGCACCAGAGCTCACGCTTCAAAATTTGACGGGGGCCTGACTCCTCTTGACATTTAAGGAAACCCCGTAACCCTTTTGGGACTGGGAAAAGGGGCCCCCTTGTCTCCCGCCTACCCCGAGAAGGCCCTTTTGCCTGCCCATCCTCGAAGGACTCTTAGGTTTTCCCCGTAACCGACAGGGTTGAATTCGTTTAACAAAAACCCAGGGTTTTAAGGCCATTCCGGGCCCAACTGAGAATTTCCCCCTTTTTTCCCTGCAAATCAGAAAAATTTTGAGACTTCCCCCCAATCGAATGAGGCCCCCATTCCCATGCCTGCATGCAGAACAATTCCGCAGCCCCCTGAAAATGTCAGGGCTGCGCTTTTCTTGTGGATGTCGAAACAATCCACAAAAACACTGTCAGTGTAGAGAAGGGCCCGAGTCCACCCGCATCGCTAAAGGACTCCGGACCACAACTCAAATCGAGATAGGCCCCCTTCCCCCTTTACTGATTCAAGCCATCCCCCATTTCCCCCTCAAACACAAAGGAGGTAGATTCCCTTTTGACAAATCCAAGGTTTCCCCGGAACAATTTCCAAGTCTAAGGGGCACCAAGTTCACAGAGCAACTCGGGAAAAACTTTAGTTTTCCCCAATTGCCCAGAAAAGAAGCTGTTCCCTACTTAGAACCCCAAACTAGGCCAACTTTCCCCAAGCACCTCAAGAGGGCTTCCTCACAAAGCTATAGGGAGGGACCCCGACATTGCTGCCTCAAGGGGGGTATATACCGAGAACTCTGACTCAAAAGCAGACCGGTTTCCCTTTCAGGGCTTCAATACAGTTAGTCTTTTTTACTCACAAGGTGAAAGGGATGTCACACCACCCTTTGGAGTCCTAAGAAAGCCGAGGTTCCCGACTCCTTTTGACGGAAAACCTACATACCCCCGACACCCAAAGGAGGGAGACTCACGCTTAAAATTTTAAAGGGGCCGATCCTCTTTAACATTACAGGGTTCCCAGATCACTTTTGGCTACGGAAAGGGGCCCTGGGGCTCCCCCTCCTCGAAAGCGTCCCTTTTTCCATGCCCCAAACCTCGAGGAATCCCGGGTTTCCCTCGTAAAACGACAGGTGTCCGAATTGTTGAACAAACACGAGGCTTGAAGGCCCTCCCCGGCCCTAAATCAAATGCCCCCGGTCCCCGCCCAACTCGAGAAAAATTTCAGATTCCCCCTCCAATCGAGATAGGCCCGATTCCCCCCGCACTCATGCGAACAATTCCGTGAGCCCCAGAAAAATGTAGGACCCCGACTTGCTTATGGGGTTCGAAACAAAACCACAAAAAAATGTCACAAGAGAGGGACACGAGGGCCAACAGCACGCTACGGCCCAGGACCACAACTCAAATCGAAGAGGGCCCCTTTTCCCCGCATTGACTTCAGAGCCACCCCCCTCCCCCTCAAACACGACGTAGGGTTGATTCCCCTTTTTCCCCAACTCCGGTTTTTCCCCCCCAAAAACAACGTGCCCAAGTCTAGAGGGGTACAAGTTCACGAGCAACTCGAAAGTGCTTTGGTATCCCCAAAATTTCCTAGAAAATGAAAGCTGATTTCCCCCTTAGACCCAAAAGTAGGCCAACTTTCCACAAGCCCCTCAAGAGGAGGCTTCTTCAGCAATAGTTTGAGGGGGGGCCCCTAGCTTTCTGCCCCCATTGGGCGTATATACCAGAAGCCCCGACTCAAAAAGGGCCGGATGTCCCTTTCAGTGGGTTTAAAACAGCCACTTTCACTCACAAGGTGAAGGATGTCTCACCACCCGTGGAGTCCCCGAGAAAGACCTAGTTTCCCCACTTCTTTCATTGAATGCCCACATGCCTCTGACACCCCGAAGCCGCAAGCTACGCTTCAAAAATTTTCGGGCCCGACTCCTCTTGACATGATAGGAATCCCCCTATCCCCGTGGGTATGGAAAGGGGCCCGTGTCCCCGACCACTTTAAAACGCCCTTTTGCACTGCCAAGCCCCGAAGAGACTCCTGGGTGTCCCTCGTAACCCACAGGATCCTGCTTCGTTAACAAAAAACGAGGGTTTTTTAGGGCCATCCCCCCCGTTAAACCCAGAAAGTACCACAGGGCCCTGCCGCAAATCGAGAAAATCAATGAGACTTTCCCCCCCCAAGCGAATGAGGCCCGATTCCCCCGCACGCAGCGGGCAATTTCCCGGGGCCCCATGAAACTTGTCAGGGCCTCGACTTTTCTTGATGGGTGTCAAAACAATCCGCAAAACCGTCACAAGTAAAATGGGACCCCGAGGTCACACCAGACCTAAGGAGCTCCATGGACCCTAAATCAATCGAATGAGGGGCCCCTTCCCCCCGCCTTTACTCCCGACCATCCCCCCTTTCCCCATCAAAAAGGACGTGACTTTACTCCCCTTTTGGCAACTCCAGAGGGTTCCCCGAGAACAACGTCCAAATCAAAAAAGGGAATACCAAGTTTAACAAGAACTAGAATGCTCCGGGACCCCCAAAATTTCCCGAGATGAGAGCTGATTACTTTGGGTTAATTGAAAACATAGGCCAACTTTCCACAAGCACCTCAAATGGGGGCTTCTTTACAATAGTAGGGGAGGGCCCTGAATTTTCCCTCAATGGGCGTATATCCCAGAACCGGACTCAAAACAACCGGGGTTTCCTTGCAGTGGCTTCAAAAATCTATCTTTCATCTCACAAGGGAAAGGATGTCTGCACCACCGTGGAGTCCCTAAAAAGCCCATTTCCCTCCCCCTTTTGGGATTGCCTCACTGCCCCTGACACCTCAGAGGACGCAAACTCACTGCTTCAAAAAATTTTACGGAGCCTGACCCTCTTGAACATTGACAGGGTTCCCCTATCACTTTGGCTACGGGAAAGGCCCGGGTCTCCCCCCCTCCCTCAGAAGCTCCCCTTTTTCATGCCAATCCCGAAGAGACTCCTAGGTTTCCCCCGTAACTCGACAGGGTTCCCCTAATTCGTTTTTAACAAACACGAGGCTTGAAGGGGCCTCCCGGCCGTAAATCGAGAACTTTCCCCCGGTCCCCGCCGAAAACCCAGAAAAATTTTTGAACTTTCCCCCTCCAATCAGAGCGGCCCCGATTCCCCCCACTGCATGCAGAACAAAACGTGAGACCCAGAAACATTCAGGGGCCTCGACGGCTTGTGGGTGTCAAACAAAACCACAAAAAACTGTCCATGTAAAAGGCCCTGAGGAAAAACCCACCTAAGGGGGTCCCTGACCCAACTCAACCGAATGAGGCCCTTCCCCCCGCAATTTACTTCAGGCCATCCCCCTTCCCCATCAAAAACGACGGAGGCTTTATTCCCTTCGGGAACTCCAGATTTTTCCCGAGAAAAAATGTGCCAAATCTAGATGTTACCAATTTCAGCAGAGCAAATCAGGGGTCTTGTGACCCCAAATTTCCCCCAAAAAAAGAGCTATTCCCCGGCTTAGATAAGACGAGGGGCCAAATTTTCCCAAGCCCCTCAAGAGTAGGGGCTCTCACAATAGGTATGAGGGGGGGGACCCGAGATTTCTGCCCATTGGGCGTATATACCGGGGAAGCCTGACTCAAAAAGGGGCCGGGTGTCCTTGCAGTGCTTGAAAACGTCTATCTTTCATCTCAAAGGGGAAGGGGTGTCTGCCCCCTGTGGGGTACCCAAAAGCCTAGGTCCCCGCCTCGTTTCGATTGAATGCCCACATGCCCGACAGCTCAAGAGGAAAACCGAGCTCCGCTCAAAATTTGACGGAGCCCTACCCTCTTGAACATTGTAAGAACCCTATCCCTTTGGGTACTGAAAAGGGACCCTGGGTCCCCGCCCCACCATGAAAGCGCCCATTTTCCCCCTGCAAGGCGAAAGGATTCCTAGTTCCCTCGAACTCCCGACGGGGTCCCGACTCGCGAATAAAAAATAGGGTTTGAGGGCCCTCCCCGCCCTAACTGAGAAGTACCCAGGTCCCCGCCCCATCCCTTTTAAAAAAAACCCGAGATTTTCCCCCTCCAAGTGGATGAGGCCCCATTTCGCTGCCTGCTGCAGAACAATTTTTTATGCCCTGGGAAAAGCAGGGGCCTCGACTTGATGGATCTCAGAAAATTTTGAGAACATGTCACAAGTAAGGGGGGGACCCTGAGGTCCACCCCATTGGGACGGAGCTCCCTGTGCCCCAAATAAACTGGGATGAGGCCCCCTTTACCCGCATTGACCCCAAGACATCCGCATTCCCCCTCAAAAACGGCCATGGCTTGACTCCCTTTAGCAAACCCCCAAAATTCCCCGAGAAAAACTGCCGGTCTGGAGGGAAAACAAAATTCAGCAGAGTAAAAAAGGAATGTCCCTGTACCCCCCAAAAAGCTTCGAGATAAACTGATTCCCTGGCTTTGCTCAAGACGAGGCCAATTTCCACAATCCGCAAATTTGGGGAATTTTCCCCACAAGGGAAGTGGGGGGACCATGAGTGTGCTACCTTAAGGTCTTAACACCGGAACCCTGACTGAAAGAAGACGGGTTTCCCCGCGTTACTTGAAACAGGCTCCTTCGTCTCAGAAGGTGAAGGGATGTCTGCTCACCGTGGAAAACCGAAGAGAAAGACCTGGTCCCCGACTCCCTTTTACGAAATCCCCACACCTTTGACACCCGAAGGCAGGCAGGCCCTGCTTCAAAAAGGGACGGGGGCCCGACCCCTCTTAACATTTACTGGATTTCCGTATCCCTAGGTACTGAAAAGGGGCCCCCCGATCTTAAGCCCCAAACCTTTAGAAGGTCCCTTTTGCCCTCCAACCCGAAGGTTGGGGTTCCCTGAAAATCACAGGGCTGACGTCGCGAAAAAACAGAGGTTTTACGGGGCATCCCCCCATAAACCGGAAAGTAAATTGGGTTTTCCCCCCGCAACTCGAGAAAAAAAAAGGGGAATTTCCCTCCAGGTGAATGAGGCCGATTCCCCTGCACTGCTTGCAAGCAATAACGTGAGGCCCCTGAACATGTCAGGAGCCTCGACTTTGGCTTGATGGGTGTCGAGGACAGTCCGCAAAAACACTTTCACAAGTTGAGAGGGGACCCTGAGGGTCACACCAGCATCGCGAAGGAGCTTCCATGGGCCCAAAATCAACTACGAGATGAGGCCCGTTTCCCCTGCATGGATCAGAGCCATCCCCGTTCAACCATCAAACACGACCACCCTGAGGCTTGACTCCCTTTAGGAAACTTCAGAGGTTTCCCCGAGGAACAAACGGGCCAAGTCTAGAGGAGTACCAAGGTCAGCAACGATGCAACATCGAGGGGACTGCTACGCTTGTACCCAAATTGCCTCGGAGATGAGAGCTGACCTCCCCTGGCTTAGACTTCAAGGACGTAGGGGACACCCTTCCACAAGCCCTCAAGAGGAGGGCTTCTATCAGCAAATAGGTATGAGGGAGGGACCCTGAGATTGCTGCCTCATTGGGCATATTCACCGAGGAAGCCATGACATTCGAAATGAGGAGGCCGGCTCTTTCCTTGCAGTGGCTTTGATTGCAGTACTTGTCTTTCTTCTCACAAGCTGAGAAGGGCATTTCTGCACCACCTGTGGAGTCCCTCTAGAGGAATTGCCCTAGGTCCCCCGACTTCCTATTCGACGGAATTGCCTCAACATGGTTCTGGACACATCAGAGGAGGCCACGGCAGTGACTCTCTGTTCTTACTTCAATTTGAACGGAAGCCTTGACTCCTCTTGAACAATTGACAAGGAATCCAGTATCCCCCCTGGTGGCTAACTGGAAAGGGAACCTGGGTCTCTCCCGACTCACCTCGAGAAGCGTTCCTTTTGCCCTGCCAAGCCTCGAAGAGGACTCCTGAGGTGTCCCTCGTAACTCGAACAGGAGTCCTGACTTCGTCTGAACACAACACGAGGGTGAATGAAGGGGCCATCCCCGCCGTAAGTCGAGAAGTACCCAGGTCCCCGCCGCAACTCGAGAAAAAAAACCATGAGACATTTCCCCCTCCAAGCGAGATGAGGCCCGATTCCCTGCACTGCATGCAGAGCAATTCCGTGAGCCCCCTGAAACATGTTAGGAGCTCGACTTGACTTGATGGATGTCGAGACCAGTCCGCAAAAACACTGTCACAAGTAGAGAGGGACCCTGAGGTCACACCAGCATCGCGAAGGAGCTCATGGGCCCAAATCAAACTCGAGATGAGGCCCGCTTCCCTGCATTGACTCCAGAGCCATCCCCCGTTCCCCATCAAACACGACCTGAGGCTTGACTCCCTTTAGGCAACTCCAGAGGTTCCCCGAGAACAACGGGGCCAAGTCTAGAGGAGTACCAAGTTCAGCAGAGCAACTCGAGGACTGCTCCGTGTACCCCAAATTGCCTCGAGATGAGAGCTGATTCCCTGGCTTAGACTCAAGACGTAGGCCCACCTTTCCACAAGCCCTCAAGAGGAGGCTTCTCTCAGCAAAATAGGTATGAGGGAGGGACCCTGAGAAAGGGATGTCTGCACCACCTGTGGAGTCCCTAGAGAAAGCCCTAGGTCCCCCGACTCCTTTCGACGGAATGCCTCACATGCCTCTGACACCTCGAGAGGCACGCAGAGCTCACTGCTTCAAAATTTGACGGAGCCTGACTCCTCTTGAACATTGACAGGAATCCCAGTATCCCTGTGGCTACTGGAAAGGGACCCTGGGTCTCCCGACTCACCTCGAGAAGCGTTCCTTTTGCCCTGCCAAGCCTCGAAGAGACTCCTGAGGTGTCCCTCGTAACTCGACAGGAGTCCTGACTTCGTTGAAACCAACACGAGGGTTGAAGGGCCATCCCGCCGTAAGTCGAGAATGTACCCCAGGTCCCCGCCGCAACTCGAGAAAAACCATGAGACTTCCCCCTCCAAGCGAGATGAGGCCCGATTCCCCTGCACTGCATGCAGAGCAATTCCGTGAGCCCCCTGAAACATGTCAGGAGCCTCGACTTGCTTGATGGATGTCGAGACAGTCCGCAAAAACACTGTCACAAGTAGAGAGGGACCCTGAGGTCACACCAGCATCGCGAAGGAGCTCCATGGGCCCCAAATCAACTCGAGATGAGGCCCGCTTCCCCTGCATTGACTCCAGAGCCATCCCCGTTCCCCATCAAACACGACCTGAGGCTTGACTCCCTTTAGGCAACTCCAGAGGTTCCCCGAGAACAACGGGCCAAGTCTAGAGGAGTACCAAGTTCAGCAGAGCAACTCGAGGACTGCTCCGTGTACCCCAAATTGCCTCGAGATGAGAGCTGATTCCCTGGCTTAGACTCAAGACGTAGGCCACCTTTCCACAAGCCCCTCAAGAGGAGGCTTCTCTCAGCAATAGGTATGAGGGAGGGACCCTGAGATTGCTGCCTCAATGGGTATATACACCGAGAAGCCCTGACTCGAAAGGAGGCCGGCTTTCCTTGCAGTGGTTGAATACAGTCTAGTCTTTCATCTCACAAGGTGAAGGGATGTCTGCACCACCTGTGGAGTCCCTAGAGAAAGCCCTAGGTCCCCGACTCCTTTCGACGGAATGCCTCACATGCCTCTGACACCTCGAGAGGCACGCAGAGCTCACTGCTTCAAAAATTTGACGGAGCCTGACTCCTCTTGAACATTGACAGGAATCCCAGTATCCCTGTGGCTACTGGAAAGGGACCCTGGGTCTCCCGACTCACTCTCGAGAAGCGTCCTTTTGCCCCCTGCCAAGCCTCGAAGAGAGACTCCTGAGGTGTCCCTCGTAACTCGACAGGAGTCCTGACTTCGTTGAACAAACACGAGGGTTGAAGGGCCATCCCCGCCGTAAGTCGAGAATGTACCCCAGGTCCCCGCCGCAACTCGAGAAAAACCATGAGACTTCCCCCTCCAAGCGAGATGAGGCCCGATTCCCCTGCACTGCATGCAGAGCAATTCCGTGAGCCCCCTGAAACATGTCAGGAGCCTCGACTTGCTTGATGGATGTCAGACAGTCCGCAAAAACACTGTCACAAGTAGAGAGGGACCCTGAGGTCACACCAGCATCGCGAAGGAGCTCCATGGGCCCCAAATCAACTCGAGATGAGGCCCGCTTCCCCTGCATTGACTCCAGAGCCATCCCCCGTTCCCCATCAAACACGACCTGAGGCTTGACTCCCTTTAGGCAACTCCAGAGGTTCCCCGAGAACAACGGGCCAAGTCTAGAGGAGTACCAAGTTCAGCAGAGCAACTCGAGGACTGCTCCGTGTACCCCAAATTGCCTCGAGATGAGAGCTGATTCCCTGGCTTAGACTCAAGACGTAGGCCACCTTTCCACAAGCCCCTCAAGAGGAGGCTTCTCTCAGCAATAGGTATGAGGGAGGGACCCTGAGATTGCTGCCTCAATGGGCATATACACCGAGAAGCCCTGACTCGAAAGGAGGCCGGGGTTTTCCTTGCAGTGGCTTGAATACAGTCTAGTCTTTCATCTCACAAGTGAAGGGATGTGTCTGCACCACCTGTGGAGTCCCTAGAGAAAGCCCTAGGTCCCCGACTCCTTTCGACGGAATGCCTCACATGCCTCTGACACCTCGAGAGGCACGCAGAGCTCACTGCTTCAAAATTTGACGGAGCCTGACTCCTCTTGAACATTGACAGGAATCCCAGTATCCCTGTGGCTACTGGAAAGGGACCCTGGGTCTCCCGACTCACCTCGAGAAGCGTCCCTTTTGCCCTGCCAAGCCTCGAAGAGACTCCTGAGGTGTCCCTCGTAACTCGACAGGAGTCCTGACTTCGTTGAACAAACACGAGGGTTGAAGGGCCATCCCCGCCGTAAGTCGAGAATGTACCCCAGGTCCCCGCCGCAACTCGAGAAAAACCATGAGACTTCCCCTCCAAGCGAGATGAGGCCCGATTCCCCTGCACTGCATGCAGAGCAATTCCGTGAGCCCCCTGAAACATGTCAGGAGCCTCGACTTGCTTGATGGATGTCGAGACAGTCCGCAAAAAAAAACACTGTCACAAGTAGAGAGGGACCCTGAGGTCACACCAGCATCGCGAAGGAGCTCCATGGGCCCAAATCAACTCGAGATGAGGCCCGCTTCCCCTGCATTGACTCCAGAGCCATCCCCCGTTCCCCATCAAACACGACCTGAGGCTTGACTCCCTTTAGGCAACTCCAGAGGTTCCCCGAGAGAACAACGGGCCAAGTCTAGAGGAGTACCAAGTTCAGCAGAGCAACTCGAGGACTGCTCCGTGTACCCCAAATTGCCTCGAGATGAGAGCTGATTCCCTGGCTTAGACTCAAGACGTAGGCCACCTTTCCACAAGCCCCTCAAGAGGAGGCTTCTCTCAGCAATAGGTATGAGGGAGGGACCCTGAGATTGCTGCCTCAATGGGCATATACACCGAGAAGCCCTGACTCGAAAGGAGGCCGGTTTCCTTGCAGTGGCTTGAATACAGTCTAGTCTTTCATCTCACAAGTGAAGGGATGTCTGCACCACCTGTGGAGTCCCTAGAGAAAGCCCTAGGTCCCCGACTCCTTTCGACGGAATGCCTCACATGCCTCTGACACCTCGAGAGGCACGCAGAGCTCACTGCTTCAAAATTTGACGGAGCCTGACTCCTCTTGAACATTGACAGGAATCCCAGTATCCCTGTGGCTACTGGAAAGGGACCCTGGGTCTCCCGACTCTCACCTCGAGAAGCGTTCCTTTTGCCCTGCCAAGCCTCGAAGAGACTCCTGAGGTGTCCCTCGTAACTCGACAGGAGTCCTGACTTCGTTGAACAAACACGAGGGTTGAAGGGCCATCCCCGCCGTAAGTCGAGAATGTACCCCAGGTCCCCGCCGCAACTCGAGAAAAAACCATGAGACTTCCCCCTCCAAGCGAGATGAGGCCCGATTCCCCTGCACTGCATGCAGAGCAATTCCGTGAGCCCCCTGAAACATGTCAGGAGCCTCGACTTGCTTGATGGATGTCGAGACAGTCCGCAAAAACACTGTCACAAGTAGAGAGGGGGACCCTGAGGTCACACCAGCATCGCGAAGGAGCTCCATGGGCCCCAAATCAACTCGAGATGAGGCCCGCTTCCCCTGCATTGACTCCAGAGCCATCCCCCGTTCCCCCATCAAACACGACCTGAGGCTTGACTCCCTTTAGGCAACTCCAGAGGTTCCCCGAGAGAACAACGGGCCAAGTCTAGAGGAGTACCAAGTTCAGCAGAGCAACTCGAGGACTGCTCCGTGTACCCCAAATTGCCTCGAGATGAGAGCTGATTCCCTGGCTTAGACTCAAGACGTAGGCCACCCTTTCCACAAGCCCCTCAAGAGGAGGCTTCTCTCAGCAATAGGTATGAGGGAGGGACCCTGAGATTGCTGCCTCAATGGGCATATACACCGAGAAGCCCTGACTCGAAAGGAGGCCGGGTTTCCTTGCAGTGGCTTGAATACAGTCTAGTCTTTCATCTCACAAGGTGAAGGGATGTCTGCACCACCTGTGGAGTCCCTAGAGAAAGCCCTAGGTCCCCGACTCCTTTCGACGGAATGCCTCACATGCCTCTGACACCTCGAGAGGAGGCACGCAGAGCTCACTGCTTCAAAATTTGACGGAGCCTGACTCCTCTTGAACATTGACAGGAATCCCAGTATCCCTGTGGCTACTGGAAAGGGACCCTGGGTCTCCCGACTCACCTCGAGAAGCGTTCCTTTTGCCCTGCCAAACCTCGAAGAGACTCCTGAGGTGTCCCTCGTAACTCGACAGGAGTCCTGACTTCGTTGAACCAACACGAGGGTTGAAGGGCCATCCCCGCCGTAAGTCGAGAATGTACCCCAGGTCCCCGCCGCAACTCGAGAAAAACCATGAGACTTCCCCCTCCAAGCGAGATGAGGCCCGATTCCCCTGCACTGCATGCAGAGCAATTCCGTGAGCCCCCTGAAACATGTCAGGAGCCTCGACTTGCTTGATGGATGTCGAGACAGTCCGCAAAAACACTGTCACAAGTAGAGAGGGACCCTGAGGTCACACCAGCATCGCGAAGGAGCTCCATGGGCCCCAAATCAACTCGAGATGAGGCCCGCTTCCCCTGCATTGACTCCAGAGCCATCCCCCGTTCCCCATCAAACACGACCTGAGGCTTGACTCCTTAGGCAACTCCAGAGGTTCCCCGAGAACAACGGGCCAAGTCTAGAGGAGTACCAAGTTCAGCAGAGCAACTCGAGGACTGCTCCGTGTACCCCAAATTGCCTCGAGATGAGAGCTGATTCCCTGGCTTAGACTCAAGACGTAGGCCACCTTTCCACAAGCCCCTCAAGAGGAGGCTTCTTCTCTCAGCAATAGGTATGAGGGAGGGACCCTGAGATTGCTGCCTCAATGGGCATATATATACACCGAGAAGCCCTGACTCGAAAGGAGGCCGGGTTTCCTTGCAGTGGCTTGAATACAGTCTAGTCTTTCATCTCACAAGCTGAAGGGATGTCTGCACCACCTGTGGAGTCCCTAGAGAAAGCCCTAGGTCCCCGACTCCTTTCGACGGAATGCCTCACATGCCTCTGACACCTCGAGAGGCACGCAGAGCTCACTGCTTCAAAATTTGACGGAGCCTGACTCCTCTTGAACATTGACAGGAATCCCAGTATCCCTGTGGCTACTGGAAAGGGACCCTGGGTCTCCCGACTCACCTCGAGAAGCGTCCTTTTTGCCCTGCCAAGCCTCGAAGAGACTCCTGAGGTGTCCCTCGTAACTCGACAGGAGTCCTGACTTCGTTGAACAAACACGAGGGTTGAAGGGCCATCCCCCCCGCCGTAAGTCGAGAATGTACCCCAGGTCCCCCCGCCGCAACTCGAGAAAAACCATGAGACTTCCCCCTCCAAGCGAGATGAGGCCCGATTCCCCTGCACTGCATGCAGAGCAATTCCGTGAGCCCCCTGAAACATGTCAGGAGCCTCGACTTGCTTGATGGATGTCGAGACAGTCCGCAAAAAACACTGTCACAAGTAGAGAGGGACCCTGAGGTCACACCAGCATCGCGAAGGAGCTCCATGGGCCCCAAATCAACTCGAGATGAGGCCCGCTTCCCCTGCATTGACTCCAGAGCCATCCCCCGTTCCCCATCAAACACGACCTGAGGCTTGACTCCCTTTAGGCAACTCCAGAGGTTCCCCGAGAACAACGGGCCAAGTCTAGAGGAGTACCAAGTTCAGCAGAGCAACTCGAGGACTGCTCCGTGTACCCCAAATTGCCTCGAGATGAGAGCTGATTCCCTGGCTTAGACTCAAGACGTAGGCCACCTTTCCACAAGCCCCTCAAGAGGAGGCTTCTCTCAGCAATAGGTATGAGGGAGGGACCCTGAGATTGCTGCCTCAATGGGCATATACACCGAGAAGCCCTGACTCGAAAGGAGGCCGGGTTTCCTTGCAGTGGCTTTGAATACAGTCTAGTCTTTCATCTCACAAGCTGAAGGGATGTCTGCACCACCTGTGGAGTCCCTAGAGAAAGCCCTAGGTCCCCGACTCCTTTCGACGGAATGCCTCACATGCCTCTGACACCTCGAGAGGCACGCAGAGCTCACACTGCTTCAAAATTTGACGGAGCCTGACTCCTCTTGAACATTGACAGGAATCCCAGTATCCCTGTGGCTACTGGAAAGGGACCCTGGGTCTCCCGACTCACCTCGAGAAGCGTTCCTTTTGCCCTGCCAAGCCTCGAAGAGACTCCTGAGGTGTCCCTCGTAACTCGACAGGAGTCCTGACTTCGTTGAACAAACACGAGGGTTGAAGGGCCATCCCCGCCGTAAGTCGAGAATGTACCCCAGGTCCCCGCCGCAACTCGAGAAAAACCATGAGACTTCCCCCTCCAAGCGAGATGAGGCCCGATTCCCCTGCACTGCATGCAGAGCAATTCCGTGAGCCCCCTGAAACATGTCAGGAGCCTCGACTTGCTTGATGGATGTCGAGACAGTCCGCAAAAAAAAACACTGTCACAAGTAGAGAGGGACCCTGAGGTCACACCAGCATCGCGAAGGAGCTCCATGGGCCCCAAATCAACTCGAGATGAGGCCCGCTTCCCCTGCATTGACTCCAGAGCCATCCCCCGTTCCCCATCAAACACGACCTGAGGCTTGACTCCCTTTAGGCAACTCCAGAGGTTCCCCGAGAACAACGGGCCAAGTCTAGAGGAGTACCAAGTTCAGCAGAGCAACTCGAGGACTGCTCCGTGTACCCCAAATTGCCTCGAGATGAGAGCTGATTCCCTGGCTTAGACTCAAGACGTAGGCCACCTTTCCACAAGCCCCTCAAGAGGAGGCTTCTCTCAGCAATAGGTATGAGGGAGGGACCCTGAGATTGCTGCCTCAATGGGCATATATACACCGAGAAGCCCTGACTCGAAAGGAGGCCGGTTTTTCCTTGCAGTGGCTTGAATACAGTCTAGTCTTTCATCTCACAAGGTGAAGGGATGTCTGCACCACCTGTGGAGTCCCTAGAGAAAGCCCTAGGTCCCCGACTCCTTTCGACGGAATGCCTCACATGCCTCTGACACCTCGAGAGGCACGCAGAGCTCACTGCTGCTTCAAAATTTGACGGAGCCTGACTCCTCTTGAACATTGACAGGAATCCCAGTATCCCTGTGGCTACTGGAAAGGGACCCTGGGTCTCCCGACTCACCTCGAGAAGCGTTCCTTTTGCCCTGCCAAGCCTCGAAGAGACTCCTGAGGTGTCCCTCGTAACTCGACAGGAGTCCTGACTTCGTTGAACAAACACGAGGGTTGAAGGGCCATCCCCGCCGTAAGTCGAGAATGTACCCCAGGTCCCCGCCGCAACTCGAGAAAAACCATGAGACTTCCCCCTCCAAGCGAGATGAGGCCCGATCCCCTGCACTGCATGCAGAGCAATTCCGTGAGCCCCCTGAAACATGTCAGGAGCCTCGACTTGCTTGATGGATGTCGAGACAGTCCGCAAAAACACTGTCACAAGTAGAGAGGGACCCTGAGGTCACACCAGCATCGCGAAGGAGCTCCATGGGCCCCAAATCAACTCGAGATGAGGCCCGCTTCCCCTGCATTGACTCCAGAGCCATCCCCCGTTCCCCATCAAACACGACCTGAGGCTTGACTCCCTTTAGGCAACTCCAGAGGTTCCCCGAGAACAACGGGCCAAGTCTAGAGGAGTACCAAGTTCAGCAGAGCAACTCGAGGACTGCTCCGTGTACCCCAAATTGCCTCGAGATGAGAGCTGATTCCCTGGCTTAGACTCAAGACGTAGGCCACCTTTCCACACAAGCCCCTCAAGAGGAGGCTTCTCTCAGCAATAGGTATGAGGGAGGGACCCTGAGATTGCTGCCTCAATGGGCATATACCCGAGAAGCCCTGACTCGAAAGGAGGCCGGCTTTCCTTGCAGTGGCTTGAATACAGTCTAGTCTTTCATCTCACAAGGTGAGGGATGTCTGCACCACCTGTGGAGTCCCTAGAGAAAGCCCTAGGTCCCCGACTCTCCTTTCGACGGAATGCCTCACATGCCTCTGACACCTCGAGAGGCACGCAGAGCTCACTGCTTCAAAATTTGACGGAGCCTGACTCCTCTTGAACATTGACAGGAATCCCAGTATCCCTGTGGCTACTGGAAAGGGACCCTGGGTCTCCCGACTCACCTCGAGAAGCGTCCCTTTTGCCCTGCCAAGCCTCGAAGAGACTCCTGAGGTGTCCCTCGTAACTCGACAGGAGTCCTGACTTCGTTGAACAAACACGAGGGTTGAAGGGCCCATCCCCGCCGTAAGTCGAGAATGTACCCCAGGTCCCCGCCGCAACTCGAGAAAAAACCATGAGACTTCCCCCTCCAAGCGAGATGAGGCCCGATTCCCCTGCACTGCATGCAGAGCAATTCCGTGAGCCCCCTGAAACATGTCAGGAGCCTCGACTTGCTTGATGGATGTCGAGACAGTCCGCAAAAACACTGTCACAAGTAGAGAGGGACCCTGAGGTCACACCAGCATCGCGAAGGAGCTCCATGGGCCCCAAATCAACTCGAGATGAGGCCCGCTTCCCCTGCATTGACTCCAGAGCCATCCCCCGTTCCCCATCAAACACGACCTGAGGCTTGACTCCCTTTAGGCAACTCCAGAGGTTCCCCGAGAACAACGGGCCAAGTCTAGAGGAGTACCAAGTTACCAAGTTCAGCAGAGCAACTCGAGGACTGCTCCGTGTACCCCAAATTGCCTCGAGATGAGAGCTGATTCCCTGGCTTAGACTCAAGACGTAGGCCACCTTTCCACAAGCCCCTCAAGAGGAGGCTTCTCTCAGCAATAGGTATGAGGGAGGGACCCTGAGATTGCTGCCTCAATGGGCATATACACCGAGAAGCCCTGACTCGAAAGGAGGCCGGCTTTCCTTGCAGTGGCTTGAATACAGTCTAGTCTTTCATCTCACAAGCTGAAGGGATGTCTGCACCACCTGTGGAGTCCCTAGAGAAAGCCCTAGGTCCCCGACTCCTTTCGACGGAATGCCTCACATGCCTCTGACACCTCGAGAGGCACGCAGAGCTCACTGCTTCAAAATTTGACGGAGCCTGACTCCTCTTGAACATTGACAGGAATCCCAGTATCCCTGTGGCTACTGGAAAGGGACCCTGGGTCTCCCGACTCACCTCGAGAAGCGTCCTTTTGCCCTGCCAAGCCTCGAAGAGACTCCTGAGGTGTCCCTCGTAACTCGACAGGAGTCCTGACTTCGTTGAACAAACACGAGGGTTGAAGGGCCATCCCCGCCGTAAGTCGAGAATGTACCCCAGGTCCCCGCCGCAACTCGAAAAAAACCATGAGACTTCCCCCTCCAAGCGAGATGAGGCCCGATTCCCCTGCACTGCATGCAGAGCAATTCCGTGTGAGCCCCCTGAAACATGTCAGGAGCCTCGACTTGCTTGATGGATGTCGAGACAGTCCGCAAAAACACTGTCACAAGTAGAGAGGGACCCTGAGGTCACACCAGCATCGCGAAGGAGCTCCATGGGCCCCAAATCAACTCGAGATGAGGCCCGCTTCCCCTGCATTGACTCCAGAGCCATCCCCCGTTCCCCATCAAACACGACCTGAGGCTTGACTCCCTTTAGGCAACTCCAGAGGTTCCCCGAGAACAACGGGCCAAGTCTAGAGGAGTACCAAGTTCAGCAGAGCAACTCGAGGACTGCTCCGTGTACCCCAAATTGCCTCGAGATGAGAGCTGATTCCCTGGCTTAGACTCAAGACGTAGGCCACCTTTCCACAAGCCCCTCAAGAGGAGGCTTCTCTCAGCAATAGGTATGAGGGAGGGACCCTGAGATTGCTGCCTCAATGGGCATATACACCGAGAAGCCCTGACTCGAAAGGAGGCCGGCTTTCCTTGCAGTGGCTTGAATACAGTCTAGTCTTTCATCTCACAAGGTGAAGGGATGTCTGCACCACCTGTGGAGTCCCTAGAGAAAGCCCTAGGTCCCCGACTCCTTTCGACGGAATGCCTCACATGCCTCTGACACCTCGAGAGGCACGCAGAGCTCACTGCTTCAAATTTGACGGAGCCTGACTCCTCTTGAACATTGACAGGAATCCCAGTATCCCTGTGGCTACTGGAAAGGGACCCTGGGTCTCCCGACTCACCTCGAGAAGCGTCCCTTTTGCCCTGCCAAGCCTCTCGAAGAGACTCCTGAGGTGTCCCTCGTAACTCGACAGGTCCTGACTTCGTTGAACAAACACGAGGGTTGAAGGGCCATCCCCCCCGCCGTAAGTCGAGAATGTACCCCAGGTCCCCGCCGCAACTCGAGAAAAACCATGAGACTTCCCCCTCCAAGCGAGATGAGGCCCGATTCCCCCCTGCACTGCATGCAGAGCAATTCCGTGAGCCCCCTGAAACATGTCAGGAGCCTCGACTTGCTTGATGGATGTCGAGACAGTCCGCAAAACACTGTCACAAGTAGAGAGGGACCTGAGGTCACACCAGCATCGCGAAGGAGCTCCATGGGCCCCAAATCAACTCGAGATGAGGCCCGCTTCCCCTGCATTGACTCCAGAGCCATCCCCCGTTCCCCATCAAACACGACCTGAGGCTTGACTCCCTTTAGGCAACTCCAGAGGTTCCCCGAGAACAACGGGCCAAGTCTAGAGGAGTACCAAGTTCAGCAGAGCAACTCGAGGACTGCTCCGTGTACCCCAAATTGCCTCGAGATGAGAGCTGATTCCCTGGCTTAGACTCAAGACGTAGGCCACCTTTCCACAAGCCCCTCAAGAGGAGGCTTCTCTCAGCAATAGGTATGAGGGAGGGACCCTGAGATTGCTGCCTCAATGGGCATATACACCGAGAAGCCCTGACTCGAAAGGAGGCCGGCTTTCCTTGCAGTGGCTTGAATACAGTCTAGTCTTTCATCTCACAAGGTGAAGGGATGTCTGCACCACCTGTGGAGTCCCTAGAGAAAGCCCTAGGTCCCCGACTCCTTTCGACGGAATGCCTCACATGCCTCTGACACCTCGAGAGGCACGCAGAGCTCACTGCTTCAAAATTTGACGGAGCCTGACTCCTCTTGAACATTGACAGGAATCCCAGTATCCCTGTGGCTACTGGAAAGGGACC